>CM039511.1:35833122-35878122 GCA_022432975.1 Begonia masoniana
CGATGTTAAAGTGCAAGTGGCACTAGAGAGTTAAATGCCTCGATGTTAAAGTGCATGACGCACCAGAGGATTTAACGTCTCGATGTTAAAGTGCAAGTGGCACTAGAGAGTTAAATGCCTCGATGTTAAAGTGCATGACGCACCAGAGGATTTAACGTCTCGATGTTAAAGTGCATGACGCACCAGAGGATTTAACGTCTCGATGTTAAAGTGCAAGTGGCACTAGAGAGTTAAATGCCTCGATGTTAAAGTGCAAGTGGCACTAGAGAGTTAAATGCCTCGATGTTAAAGTGCATGACGCACCAGAGGATTTAACGTCTCGATGTTAAAGTGCAAGTGGCACTAGAGAGTTAAATGCCTCGATGTTAAAGTGCAAGTGGCACTAGAGAGTTAAATGCCTCGATGTTAAAGTGCAAGTGGCACTAGAGAGTTAAATGCCTCGATGTTAAAGTGCAAGTGGCACAAGAGAGTTAAATGCCTCGATGTTAAAGTGCATGACGCACCAGAGGATTTAACGTCTCGATGTTAAAGTGCAAGTGGCACTAGAGAGTTAAATGCCTCGATGTTAAAGTGCAAGTGGCACTAGAGAGTTAAATGCCTCGATGTTAAAGTGCAAGTGGCACTAGAGAGTTAAATGCCTCGATGTTAAAGTGCAAGTGGCACTAGAGAGTTAAATGCCTCGATGTTAAAGTGCAAGTGGCACTAGAGAGTTAAATGCCTCGATGTTAAAGTGCATGACGCACCAGAGGATTTAACGTCTCGATGTTAAAGTGCAAGTGGCACTAGAGAGTTAAATGCCTCGATGTTAAAGTGCATGACGCACCAGAGGATTTAACGTCTCGATGTTAAAGTGCATGACGCACCAGAGGATTTAACGTCTCGATGTTAAAGTGCATGACGCACCAGAGGATTTAACGTCTCGATGTTAAAGTGCAAGTGGCACTAGAGAGTTAAATGCCTCGATGTTAAAGTGCATGACGCACCAGAGGATTTAACGTCTCGATGTTAAAGTGCATGACGCACCAGAGGATTTAACGTCTCGATGTTAAAGTGCATGACGCACCAGAGGATTTAACGTCTCGATGTTAAAGTGCAAGTGGCACTAGAGAGTTAAATGCCTCGATGTTAAAGTGCAAGTGGCACTAGAGAGTTAAATGCCTCGATGTTAAAGTGCAAGTGGCACTAGAGAGTTAAATGCCTCGATGTTAAAGTGCAAGTGGCACTAGAGAGTTAAATGCCTCGATGTTAAAGTGCAAGTGGCACTAGAGAGTTAAATGCCTCGATGTTAAAGTGCATGACGCACCAGAGGATTTAACGTCTCGATGTTAAAGTGCATGACGCACCAGAGGATTTAACGTCTCGATGTTAAAGTGCAAGTGGCACTAGAGAGTTAAATGCCTCGATGTTAAAGTGCATGACGCACCAGAGGATTTAACGTCTCGATGTTAAAGTGCAAGTGGCACTAGAGAGTTAAATGCCTCGATGTTAAAGTGCAAGTGGCACTAGAGAGTTAAATGCCTCGATGTTAAAGTGCAAGTGGCACTAGAGAGTTAAAGATGTTAAAGTGCAGTGCAACAAGAGAGTTAAATGCCTCGATGTTAAAGTGCTAGACGCACCAGAGGATTTAACGTCTCGATGGTTAAAGTGCAAGTGGCACTAGAGAGTTAAATGCCTCGATGTTAAAGTGCATGACGCACCAGAGGATTTAACGTCTCGATGTTAAAGTGCAAGTGGCACTAGAGAGTTAAATTCCTCGATGTTAAAGTGCATGAGCACTAGAGGGGTTTAACGTCTCGTCGTTAACGTGCATGAGCAATAGTAGAAACTATATGTGTTGAGGTTGGGTTGTTGAGTTACATTGTTTGGTATGGTAGTTGGTTAAAGAGTAAGGCATCTTTTGAGGCAGACAGTTTTGGTTCGTATTGGGTTGTGTTGTCATGTTGAGTGGTGTTGTGTTGAGGTGCTAGGGTTGTGTGTGAGTTATGGTGGATTGTGCATGTTTATATTTCGTTATCCCCTACTTGTTAAGCGTAAGCTTACGTGTGTGTGTTCTGTGGTGTAGGTAACGACGCGGGTACAGGTGAGCTATGTGAGTCAGCCAAGACTTGGGAGCAGTCGGAGATGCACGGGGCGTGCCGGTGCGGGCAGTTGTCGGGGCGACTCCACCATGGTCTTCGGGGAATGTAGGCTTTGTCCTTTGGTAGTTTGTTGTAAATGTCTGTTTGTAGAAATGATGGGAATGCGTAACTTTCTTTTTTATTGATGTTTTAGAGTTATTGCATAGCTATTTGTATTTGATGTATATAGTCATAGTTAAGGGTGACGTGTCACCCTGTACTGTGGACTTTCTTCAGTTAGAGATGTTAGTATTTTAGTTTTCCTCTTTACTGCTATTTAGAGATTTCGTAGGTTGGTTAGATGGTTAGGAATATTCTGGATCTGGTTGGGATTGGTTTGTGTGCAGGTACCTAGCATTTTGGAGGCGCTATTTTCAGGCGTTACTTTGCCAAAATTTTTGGGAAGGACGCCGTGGTGCTTAAAGGTTAGGATTAAGGGAAATTAGGGCGTCTAGGCAGCTAGGTATGATTTAAGAGAGTTTTGAGAGTTTAGTTTTAAATTCAGATGTGATCGTTTTCTTTTATGTTTGGGAGTCAGTTTTAACGTGGGATTGGTTAGCAAAGTAGCGCTCCGAGCCAGGGTGGGTTCGGGGGCGTTACAGACTGTGGGCCCCGCTTCCGGGACGAGCTGGAGCGGTGGCGACGTGCTGGTGGTAGTGCGGTCTATTGGCCGACTACCCGGAGGGTTGCACTTCGAGTCGAGACAGTGGCTGGAATGTGACTTATGGACCCCGTTCCTGGAGGAACCGGGACGGCGGTGACGTGCCGGTAAACAGTGCGGTGTACGGACCGACTGCCCGGTGCGGTTGCATTTCGAGTCGGGTCAAGGGGGAGGGGGGGTTGACTTATGGACCCCGTTCTTGGAGGAACCGGGACGGTGGTGACGTGTCTGTAAACAGTGCGGTGTACGGACTGACTGCCCGGTGCGGTTACATTCCAAACCTCGGTGTGATGCGATGCGGTGAGATGATGACAACGTGTGCAGAGACCTGCATGTGCTAGGCTTGCATAACCAGTTTTCATGCTTCACGTTTATCTTTCAGCACTTTACTTGCTAAGCTTTGAGCTTACGGTGTGTTCTGTGGTGTAGGTACTGCTGAGCTGGTGGGTGTGTACTGAGAGTCTGACTAGGAGTAGGTGGCAGTTGGTGGCGTGCGACCAGGGCCCCGGTTGATGACAGTGTTAGGGCGACCCGACCTAGGAGGGGCCGTAGATTGGTGTTGATAGGGAGTAGGACTTTTTGCCTTTTGTGAGGATAGTTGTATTTGTTGTATATAGTCATAGTTAAGGGTGATATGTCGCCCTATACTGTGGACTTTCTTCACTTAGGGATGTTAGTATTTTTAGTTTCCCTCTTTACTGCTATTTGGTGATTTTGTATGCTGGATAGTTGAATAGGAGTATTCTGGACAAGTTGGGATTTATTCGTTTGCAGGTACTTAGCATTTTGGGGACGCCATTTTCAGGCGTTACTCTGCCGAAATTTTCGGAGAGGACGCCGTGGTGCTTAATGGTTAGGATTAAGGGAAATTAGTGAGTCGTTTAGCTCAAAGTAGTCCCTGTAGCGAACTGGGAATCCGGGTGGATTTTCGGGGCGTTACAAGCGCTACCGAATTTCACTTGTGAATCCAAGTTTCCATTTTAGCTTACACCTCTATTAGTTCATCAATTTGAGATTGTATCCATTGAGGGTGTGAGAGAAGGTTGTTCATTGTTGTTCAAATACTATTGTACCTTGTAAACGTGGAAAGGGTGACGCACTGATGAGTCTTGTAAGACTTTAATTGATGTCTGAAAGATCAATTTAGCGTGCTCAAGAAGTTAAGATTGGAAAGAATCTTCAAGGAGGAGCCTTGAAGAGCAGACATAGGTAAAGTTGGTTGAACCGCGTTAACAAATTGGTTGTATCTCTCTCTCCTTAACTCTCTGATTATCATTTTCCATAAGTTAGCATTTAGAAAATCGATCATATTGTTTAAGGAAACCATTATAATTGAACTTGCATAAATTTGATAACTAATTTAAAAAAAATTTTAATAACCCAATTCAACACCCCCCCTCTTTTTTTATTTTTGGTCTTAAAATGTACAAAGCCCATCTAGGTTCTTAGAATTATAATAAGATTTCAGGTGTAGACTTCACATATATGTTTTCTCTAGTAGTTAAACATACTTCGATTCGAGCTGGTGAGTGTTGTGGCTACGCACGACTCTTAACTTGAGTAATTGGATTTTAAAACATTATTTTTACACAAAGAGCTTGAGCAGGACATCTATATGCAACAACTTTAAGGTTTTGTAGTCTTGGAAAAGAGAACTATGTTTGCTCCTCGAACAAGTCCCTTTTATGGTTTGAAGTAGTCGACAAGACAATGGTATAAGAGATTCGAATCATTCATGTTTTCTCATTATTTCAAAAGGAGCAACTACAACAGTTGTGCCTACTTCAAAGGGAATAAGAATGGATTAGTTATTTATTTGCTATTATATGTTGACGACATGTTGATCGCAACTAAAGACAAAGAAGAAATCAAAAGAGTCAAAGCGCATCTGAGTAAAGAATTATAGATGAAATATGTGGGAGCAACCAAGAAGATACTTGGTATGGAGATACAGAAAGCTCGAGAAGCTGGTACATTGTACCTAAATCAAAGAAGGTTCAACATGAACAAGGCAAAATCTGTTAGTACTTTATTAGTAGCTCATTTCATCCTTTCATCTAAATTATGTGTGTAATAAAATGATGAAATCAGTATATGTCACAAGTTTCGTATTCTAGTACATAGGGATCTCTCATGCATGCTATGTTTGCACGCGTCCAGATTTATTTTACGCAGTAAGTACGGTTAGTATGTAAATGGCAAATTCAGAAAGAAACATTGAATAGTTTTTCTATGGATTCTTATGTAACTGCATGGGACTGGTGATGTTTGTCTTCAGTTGTGAAGAACTAACGGTAATCGCATATGTTGATTCTGACTCTGCGGGAGATCTTGATAAGAGAAGATCTCTTACAGAATACTGTTGCGTTGTCTACTATTGATACATAACATATGGTTGTTACAAAGGCATATAAGAAAGTCATATGGTTGAAAGAGTGGTTTGTGAGCTTAGTGAAGAATTGTAGATTGTCACCATGTTTTGTGGCCGTCAAAGTGCTATTTTTCTCACTAAAGATCATATGTTTCATGATAAGACTAAGAACATCGATATGCATTAGCATTTTTTTGCAAAGTGGTTGCTCGTGATGATTTTATTGAGTAAAATCAGTACTCATGATAATCATGTTGTTATGATGACCAATTTGTTGAATACACTCAAGTTCAAACATTGCTTGAGCCTCGTTGATATTAATTGTTAGTTACACCCTTAGTAGCTTTGTAGAAGAGGAAGTTATTTTCTTAATTGATGTTCTGCAGATATATTTCATACAATAGAATTTGCGTAAAGGTGAAGACTATTAGGCTCGTTGTGATCCAAATTCGATTTGTGCCAGGCCAATCAGGCCCATGTTGTGAATCTCATTATGATTAGAATTTTAGTTTAACGTATAAATATGTGTTTGAGTCGCAAAACTCATTGTAACAATTTTCATTAGTAATTTCTCTCATATGGTCCTAGTTTTTTCTTGTCTAGGGTTTCCACGTATATCTCGTTATCCATTATTTTTTGTATTTTTCTTTTTTGATTTTTGTTCGGTTTTAAACATGTTTTTAAGTTGACAAATAAATTAACAAGGCAGTTAGTCAAATCATGAAATTGGATCAGATTCTACTCACACGAAACAACCTTACTAGTTCAATGTAAATCTAATTCTAGTTCAAAATAATTGTTAAAAAATTTGGGATCATAATTTCCAAAAAACCCTAAATCTGTGAAATCAAATTTGTATTTGCTACTTACAAACTCGCATTGTCCATTTCATCATGGGTCCTTCGATCCATACTTCTCATTGTTTCTACTACACTTATGGACACAATACATTTTTCCTCCCAAAACTTTTTCAAATAGAAAGAAACAAGGGTAATTTTTCCAAAGTTCGCTAGTTCAACTAAAATCGCAGGTTGATAGAGTGGTCAAATCTCAAGTCAATGTCACTGCTAATTCAATCAAAAAAATCTTAGGTTTTGTTACACCACCTATGGAGATCAGGGAGATCGCAAAGACAAAAATTGAAAGAAGAAGATTGTCTATGTGGGTTGGACGGGTTCTTAACAAGGTTCTCATTGGGGATAGAGTATTTTCTTAGATCCATCACGTGGCATGCACATGATGGACCTAACAGATTAAGTAACAACAAGCTTCTAATTGCTTACAATTGAAAGGTAGATGCCTTTTAAAAAAATTAATTTAATATTTAGTTTAGGGTAAAAATTATTTTGAACCTCAAAATATCAATTTTTTAAAAAATAACCCTAACTAAACAAATCTCAAACTATTACAAATCTAACAATCTAAACCTTGACAGACGCCCGATAGCCCCATGTTTCGTATTTTACAAAGAGAACGGGCGACCGTTCTCCGAGCGCGGCCCCTCGTT
The DNA here is from genome assembly GCA_022432975.1 of Begonia masoniana. Taxonomy (NCBI): domain Eukaryota; kingdom Viridiplantae; phylum Streptophyta; class Magnoliopsida; order Cucurbitales; family Begoniaceae; genus Begonia; species Begonia masoniana. Next base: position 35,839,779 of record CM039511.1, read on the forward strand.
CTGTTCTTGGTCTAATTCCAAGCTAACCACACGTGTAGAACAGGGGACCGATCTAAAAAGAATGGTCCCCCATTCTATTCAGGTGTCGACGCAAGGGTGTAGAACCCTCGCGCATGTGTGTTGCACGTGGAAACAACACGGGGGTCGTTCATTTTAGGTCGGCCCTAGTGTTACAGAGCAATTTTAAAACAGGGGGCCTTGTCCTAAGGCACGGCCCCCAGTGTGTTGAACACGAGGACGGTGTTCAGCCCTAGGGGGTCCGATCCCCTATTAGTATATATAACATCCGCCATCTTTGCACTTTCCTTCATCTGAAACCTAGAGAAATATTGTTGAATAAGTGATTTTTGTTGCCGAAAATCCTCAAATCTCAGCCCTCGCCATCCAAAATCCCAAAATTTGAAGCCTCATCGTCGAGAACCCAAACTCGAGGCCTCCACTGTCAAAAATCAAAAATCAAGCCTCTCAATCGGCGAAAATCCAAAACCCGAGCCTCTAATCACTGAAAATCCCAAACTCGAGCCTCCTCATCGCTGAAAATCCTCTAATTCAAGGCCATTTTGCGGAAAATCTCAAAACCCGATCCCATTTTTGTGAAAATCTCCAAATCTGATACCATTTTGTTGAAAATTACCAAAAATTGGAGCCCTAATCTTTGAAATGGCCCCCAAAATATTTCGAAACGAAAGGCTCCCTCCTCCTCCCGACACAAGCTATCCAATCTAACCAGGCACCTTTGTCACTAGGTGCTCCAAATCAAGGGTCACGACTGCCGTCTGGTTATTTGTCGATGGAATTTTGAAACCAAGGGTGTCGACAGCAGTTCGAGCGTGATATGTCAATCCACTTGATTATTTATGGGAAGACTGCCAACTTCAGCAGGTTGAGAGTCTTTGGATATCAAGGAGATGTTTAACCACATCTCCTTGCACGGGGTGTACAATATGCGGGGAGACAGCTACGATAAAATTGTTCACTTATTTTACGTGAACTTGACCACTACCGGGAGGGGGGTGCTTGAAGACGTACTTATTTCAATACAGATATTGTCGTAGGTGTAGGTGATGTCAACGAATTCCTTAGATTTGCCGCAGAAGACACGGTCAAATACTATCACGCTTCCCAATAGTGTGATTTTGTCAGATCAGCAGATGGACTACAGTTCCTTAGGCAGACTCACCGCAATTCGGACATTGCAGCCTTCGTGAAATCGAAATCAAAGGACTTGACCGTAAAAGCTTGGGTTATTTATAATCTGATCAGTCACATCCTACTGTCGAGGGATGGACATAGAGATCTCATGATCTGGATGCATCTCTATATCTTGGAGAAGCTTTATAGCTGCACGATATTCAACTTGTGGTACATGATTTTAGGTTACATGGAAGAGATTAGGCGAACACGTAACAAAAATATGCCGTACGGGTCATTGATTTGGTAGATCGTGGAACGATCTTAGGTTCAGATGTCCACTAGAGAGCAGCGGAGAGCTTTAATATCCGTCGATGTATTTGACATGCTTCATTTGAGTCGGATGGGCCTTTTCGAGTTCGCCGGATCTTGGATCATGAAGGTGTAACGCCCCCGAACCGCCCCGGCTCGGTGCGTTACTTTACTAAGCTATTCCGAGTTAAAACGACGTTTAAAATAATTTTTCGTAAACTTTTCGACTTGATTTTGGGTTTTACGAACCCTCAAAAAATATCGAAAACGCGCCAAAATACATTTAAAATACGTCGGGTTGAAATAATTCGGGAATAGGAAAAATTTAAATTTTTTTTTTTTTTTTTTTTTTTTTTTTTTTTTTTTTTTTTTTTTTTTTTTTTTTTTTTTTTTTTTTTTTTTTTTTTTTTTTTTTTTTTTTTTTTTTTTTTTTTTTTTTTTTTTTTTTTTTTTTTTTTTTTTTTTTTTTTTTTTTTTTTTTTTTTTTTTTTTTTTTTTTTTTTTTTTTTTTTTTTTTTTTTTTTTTTTTTTTTTTTTTTTTTTTTTTTTTTTTTTTTTTTTTTTTTTTTTTTTTTTTTTTTTTTTTTTTTTTTTTTTTTTTTTTTTTTTTTTTTTTTTTTTTTTTTTTTTTTTTTTTTTTTTTTTTTTTTTTTTTTTTTTTTTTTTTTTTTTTTTTTTTTTTTTTTTTTTTTTTTTTTTTTTTTTTTTTTTTTTTTTTTTTTTTTTTTTTTTTTTTTTTTTTTTTTTTTTTTTTTTTTTTTTTTTTTTTTTTTTTTTTTTTTTTTTTTTTTTTTTTTTTTTTTTTTTTTTTTTTTTTTTTTTTTTTTTTTTTTTTTTTTTGGTGGAGATCGATCGCCACATTGAGGCGATCGATCGCCACCCTCTCGGGTGCTACAGTGCCCGAGAGGCGCGATCAGCGACCTATCACCGCTGGGCGCGCGATCGATCGCCTCTGCGGCGCCTAGCGCCACCTGCGCGCCCCCAGCATGCCCCATTTCTAACACAAACCAACTAACTCTTCAACATAAAAACCCAAAACCCAATTTTTCCCCCACTTTCGGTGGTTAAACTTTAAACGACCATAACTCCCTCGTTTTTCAACAGGATTTTGACGTGCCACCCCAATCCAGAAACCTCTACACGTCTACTTTCCATTGGAATAAACAAATTAAGCAACCGAAGACAATGGCCAACTCGAAATACACCAGAACAGATTCGGCCATATTGATCAACACATTCGGTTTTTCAACGAATTCCACCAATTCTTTAATGTAACCACTTAAACATCCCAAACTAACCTATCAAATATTTAAACCATGAAACTAGGAAGAAAACTCATCAAAGAATGAGAAAATTCGGACCTTCAATTTAGGGTTTCTAAAACCCTTCCAAAAACCCCACAAAACACCATAAAAATATCAATAACCTTCACCTATATGCACACTACATGAAACCCACTCAAAAGCATACCTCAATCTTGAAAAAAATTGAAGAATGGAGGAAGGAGATACCCATCCATGGCTGCCACGAAAATTGAAGAAGGAGAAGACAAAATGTTAGTTTTTCACCCTTTTACTTTACCCTTTTTAAAATCTAACTTTCACCTTTTTACCAAATAACCACCAATTTTAATAATTTCCAAAACTCCCCCCTCCCTTACTTTACTTAACTCCAACGTGGAAGAATCTCCTCCTTCCCTCTTTCTTTTGTCAAATTTACTTTATTTAATTATTGATTTATTTATTCCTTTTGTTTCTAATTCAAACAATAATTCCCTTAACCATTCCAAACTCTAACATTTCACATTTCACTTCTATCTCCTCATTCTAATTTATATAATTAAATACTTTCAAGGTTCAGTACTAAGCTCCCAAAAACCTAATTAAACCCAAGGCAACCCTCGTTGAAGAATTTTCCTGGGTGTTACAGAAGGGAGATCTTGGGGACTCCACATCTCGAATGTTCCGATGGAGGATGACACTGTTGACTTATAGAGTGTTTAAGTCATAATTTGTTTTTGATTATGTATTTGTATAATTAATGTACAATTTGATTATGTGTATTTAAAGAAAATAATGAATATGAGTTTATATGGAAATACCCTTGAAAAGGGTATTTTAGTTGTCTAATAAATCGGTTTGAGTATACAGAATGAAATAGCAACAGGCTTGCATATACCGATCGCTACACGACAAAGAAATGTTGCATCTGCCGATAGCTGTTGAAGCTACTCCTGCCGATGCCAGTTCATCACGTGTTGAGGTGTATATGCCGATGACATTTACAAGTCTCATCTGCCGAAGCGTTTTTGAAGACATCTACCGATGACGTGGTCAGCGCTTATTTGTTTCATCTGCCGAAGCGGTTTTGAAGATATCTGTCAGCGCTTATTTGTTTCATCTGCCGAAGCGTTTTTGAAGACATCTACCGATGACGTGGTCAGCGCTTATTTGTTTCATCTGCCGAAGCGTTTTTGAAGACATCTACCGATGACGTGTCAAGATGGATCTACCGATAGCATTTGACGCTACTCATACCGATGTCGTTCAAGCTTGCACATGCCGATCACTAGACGACAATTTTCAAGAGTTCATCTGCCGATGGTTTTAAAGAGACTTCTGCCGATGGCGTTTTTAAAGAAACATCTGCCGATGGCGTTTTTAAAGAAACATCTGCCGATGGCGTTTTTAAAGAAACATCTGCCGATGGCGTTTTTAAAGAAACATCTGCCGATGGCGTTTTTAAAGAAACATCTGCCGATGGCGTTTTTAAAGAAACATCTGCCGATGGCGTTTTTAAAGAAACATCTGCCGATGGCGTTTTTAAAGAAACATCTGCCGATGGCGTTTTTAAAGAAACATCTGCCGATGGCGTTTTTAAAGAAACATCTGCCGATGGCGTTTTTAAAGAAACATCTGCCGATGGCGTTTTTAAAGAAACATCTGCCGATGGCGTTTTTAAAGAAACATCTGCCGATGGCGTTTTTAAAGAAACATCTGCCGATGGCGTTTTTAAAGAAACATCTGCCGATGGCGTTTTTAAAGAAACATCTGCCGATGGCGTTTTTAAAGAAACATCTGCCGATGGCGTTTTTAAAGAAACATCTGCCGATGGCGTTTTTAAAGAAACATCTGCCGATGGCGTTTTTAAAGAAACATCTGCCGATGGCGTTTTTAAAGAAACATCTGCCGATGGCGTTTTTAAAGAAACATCTGCCGATGGCGTTTTTAAAGAAACATCTGCCGATGGCGTTTTTAAAGAAACATCTGCCGATGGCGTTTTTAAAGAAACATCTGCCGATGGCGTTTTTAAAGAAACATCTGCCGATGGCGTTTTTAAAGAAACATCTGCCGATGGCGTTTTTAAAGAAACATCTGCCGATGGCGTTTTTAAAGAAACATCTGCCGATGGCGTTTTTAAAGAAACATCTGCCGATGGCGTTTTTAAAGAAACATCTGCCGATGGCGTTTTTAAAGAAACATCTGCCGATGGCGTTTTTAAAGAAACATCTGCCGATGGCGTTTTTAAAGAAACATCTGCCGATGGCGTTTTTAAAGAAACATCTGCCGATGGCGTTTTTAAAGAAACATCTGCCGATGGCGTTTTTAAAGAAACATCTGCCGATGGCGTTTTTAAAGAAACATCTGCCGATGGCGTTTTTAAAGAAACATCTGCCGATGGCGTTTTTAAAGAAACATCTGCCGATGGCGTTTTTAAAGAAACATCTGCCGATGGCGTTTTTAAAGAAACATCTGCCGATGGCGTTTTTAAAGAAACATCTGCCGATGGCGTTTTTAAAGAAACATCTGCCGATGGCGTTTTTAAAGAAACATCTGCCGATGGCGTTTTTAAAGAAACATCTGCCGATGGCGTTTTTAAAGAAGCAACGGATATCTGCTTCAGTTACGGATGCTTCCCAACGGTAACTTATCTCCATTTTGAAGAAAGAAGCATTTTTGCACACTCTGTATTCTTCTCTACATCTTCAATCCTAACTGAGATTCACCTTGGTGAGATTGTAGTGTAAGCTAATATTTTACAACTCAAATCTGTATAAGGCAATGGATAGACGCCCGTGAAGTTCAATCTGAATGTAAAGGAGTTGATCGGAGCCCGAAATCCCGATCTGTTATTTCTCGTGAGGAGAAGGTAAGGATCTTCAAGGGGTGAGCCCTTGGAGCGTGGACGTAGGCAGTTTGGCCGAACCACGTAAAAAGTACTGGTGTTGAATCTCTCTTACATCTCTCGTTATTTTGTACTTTTGCTATTAAACTAATAAGAGAGTAACACTAATTGATTATTAGATTAATTTTTAAAAGTCTAATTCACCCCCCTCTTAGACAATTCCGATCCTTCAATTGGTATCAGAGCGAGGTTATCTTTGTCTAAGCTGTAGTTAAACACTCTGCGTTATATTCTGCTATTACAATGGCATTCAACACTAACACATCACAAATAGAAGGTCAAGCAACCAATAGACCTCCATTCTTTGATGGTAGTGATTATGTCTATTGGAAGGCTAGAATGAAAATATTCATTCAAGCCATAGACTATGAAACGTGGTGTATTATAGAGAATGGTCCTTTTAAGGCCATGAAAACTGTTGATGGGAAAAGTATCCCTAAGGACTCTTCTGAGTTAACAGAGTCCGATAAGAGAAATCTGAGCCTTAATGCTAAGGCAGTAAACACCTTGTACTGTGCTCTAAATAGAGATGAATTCAATAGAGTGCAAGGGTGTGAAAGTGCTCAAGAAATTTGGCACTTATTAGAAGTCACACATGAGGGAACTAACCAAGTAAAGGAGATTAAATTGAGCATGTTAGTTCACGAATGTTTACCATGGAAAAGGATGAGTCTATTTCTTCAATGTTTACTCGTTTCACTAACATTACTAATGGGTTAAAAGTACTTGGTAAGATGTATTCAGGTGAAGAGTTAATTAGGAAAATTTTGAGATGTTTACCAAGAGCTTGGCAACCAAAAGTGACGGCAATACAAGAGGCACGGGATCTCAAGGTTCTCAAGCTTGAGGAACTCATTGGTTCTCTAATGACTCATGAGATAACCATGAGGGCCAATGACAAGGAGGATCTCAAAGAAAAAGAGATCTCCAAGAGAAAGGACATAGCTCTCAAGGCCTCATCGAGAAAGCCTGATGAATCTGAGGAGGAAGAAGAAGATGAGGACATTGCCCTCATTACCAGGAGATTCAGCAAATTCCTGCAACGAAAGAGGATGCAGGGAAAAAGGTTTCCAAAGGGTGAAAAGTCTCAAAAGGACAAGGAGATCACGTGTTTTGGGTGTGGAAAGCCTGGACATATGAAGGCAGATTGTCCACAAGCAAAGAAGGGTCCCAAGAAGTTCAAGAAAAGAGCAATGAAGGCCACTTGGGACGATAGTGAAGAAGATACCTCTTCATCAGAGGATGAGGAAGTAGCAAACCTGTGCTTTATGGCACACGAGGACAAGGTTAGTTCTTCTTCCTCTAGTATTATTAGTGACAGTGATATTGATGACGATGAAGATAATCTAATTGATGCTTTTAATGATTTAGTTAAACAGTTTGGAATGTTAAAAACTAAATACAATACTTTGAAAAAGGAAAACGCAAACATGGTAGAAATACATGCCGAGAAAACTAATTTGCATGTCAAAGAGATTGATGATCTTAAAAGCAAAAATGAAGATTTGAATAATATCATTCTGAACTTCACTAAGGGTGAAAAATTATTTAAGATGGTAATAGCAGGTCAGAGAGCAAATTTTGACAAAACCGGATTAGGGTATGACAAGTCTAATAAAAGGAAAGCCTTTAAAAACTTCTTTGTTAAACCCTCTGTCTGTCATGCATGTAATGAAGCTGGACATAAATCTTTTGTATGTCCGCTAAAAGCAAACTATATGAAATCAACTGGTAAATTCCAATGGGTTCCTAAGGGAACCAGACCTAACACTAGGACCCAAAAGATTTGGGTACCTAAGAAGACAACCTGATTTCTGTTTTGCAGGTTGACTGCTCTCCCGGAACAAATCTGTGGTACCTTGACAGTGGTTGCTCAAGGCATATGACGGGAGACTCAACCAAGTTTGCTGTTGTCAACAAGAAGAAAGGTAGTGTCACTTTTGGTGGAAACCAAAAGGGCAAAATCGTTGGCATCGGCAATATAGGTAATCCTTCTCATCCTACTATTGAAAATGTTTTGCTAGTAGAAGGATTAAAATATAACCTGCTTAGCATAAGTCAGTTGTGTGACAAGGGCTATAAAGTAACCTTCAAATCAAATGCTTGTGTGATCAAAGACATTTCAACTAATCATATATTGTTTAAAGGATTTAGAAAAGAAAATGTCTATATTGTTGATCTGAATGTTTTTGAGCATGTTGATGAGAAATGTTTTGTTGTTAATTCTCTTAATGACTGTTGGTCTTGGCATAGAAGATTAGGACACGTAGGGATGGATACCTTAGCTAAGATTACTAAGGAGAATTTAGTTAGAGGAATCCCTAAGATAACCTTTGAAAAGGATAGGGTCTGTGAAGCTTGTCAAATGGGCAAGCAGATCAAAAGCTCTTTTGCATCAAAGAATGCAATCTCCACTTCTAAGCCTCTCCAACTTCTTCACATGGACCTCTTCGGTCCTTCCAATATAGCAAGCCTAGGCGGCAAATTCTATGCCTTTGTTATTGTAGATGATTTCTCTAGATTCACCTGGGTATATTTCCTGAAGTCTAAGGATGAGACCTTTGAAACCTTTTCTAGCTTTAGGAAAAGAGTTCAAAATGAAAAGGGACTCACCATTGTTGCTATTCGTACTGATCATGGTGGAGAATTTGAAAATGAGAGATTTGAACTCTTGTGTCTCAAAAATGGAATTGAGCACAATTTCTCTTCACCTAGGACTCCTCAGCAAAATGGTGTTGTTGAGAGGAAGAATAGATCTCTCCAGGAGCTAGCTAGGACTATGCTTAGTGAAAATTTCCTTCCTAAATACTTCTGGGCTGAAGCTGAAGCTGTTGCTACAGCTTGCTATGTACTCAATCGGGTCTCTATAAGACCTATTCTTGAAAAAACTCCCTATGAACTTTGGAATGGCAAGACTCCTACTGTTAAGTATTTTAGAGCTTTCGGTTGCAAATGTTTTATTCTTAATACTAAGGATAACTTAGGAAAATTCGATTCCAAATCCGATCTTGAAATTTTTCTAGGATATTCTTTGACCAGTAAAGCTTACAGAGTTTTCAATAGGAGAACTCTTGTTGTTGAGGAATCTGTTCATGTCAATTTTGATGAGACTCATCAGCCATTAATGAATGTGGATGAGGATGATCCCTTGGAAAAACAACTGGATTCCCTTTCCTTAGAAAAGCCTACAGATCCCATTCAAGAAGAAAAATCTTTAGAACCTTCTTCTATTTCTCATGATATAGTTTCTGTCAAGGATGAAAATCCTGCTCTTCCTAGAGATTGGAAATTCATCAAAGACCATCCATTAGATGAAGTCTTAGGTGATCCTTCGTTAGGAGTTAAGACTAGATCCTCTCTTAGGAATCTCTGTGCCAATGTGGCATTTATATCTCAAATAGAACCTAAGAAGTTTGAAGAGGCCGAGAGTGATGAAAACTGGATTTTAGCTATGCAAGAGGAGCTAAATCAATTTGAAAGGAGCAAGGTATGGGAACTTGTTCCAAGGCCTAAGGATCATCCCATTATTGGAACTAAATGGGTTTACAAGAACAAATTGGATGAAAATGGGATCGTAGTCAGAAATAAGGCTAGGCTAGTTGCTAAAGGTTACAATCAAGAAGAAGGTATAGATTTTGAGGAAACCTTTGCACCTGTAGCTAGATTAGAATCCATTAGGATGCTCTTAGCCTATGCTTGCTACAAAAACTTCACACTCTTTCAAATGGATGTAAAGAGTGCCTTCTTAAATGGTTATATTCAGGAAGAAGTTTATGTAGAGCAGCCCCTAGGATTTGAAGACTTTGCTAAACCGAATCATGTGTATAGACTTATGAAAGCTCTTTATGGTCTTAAGCAGGCTCCTAGAGCTTGGTATGACAGATTGAGGAATTTCCTTGAGGAAATGAATTTCAAAAAGGGTAACACCAACTCAACTCTATTTACCAGGCAAAAGGATAAGGACATTCTGCTGGTTCAAATATATGTCGATGACATTATTTTTGGATCAACCAATGTCAACATGTGTAATGAGTTTTCCTCCCTCATGCAAAGTGAGTTTGAAATGAGTATGATGGGGGAGTTAAAGTTCTTCCTAGGATTCCAGATTAATCAGTCTCCTGATGGAATCTTCTTCTGTCAAGAAAAGTACATTAAGGAACTCCTTAAGAAATTCGGATTAGAAACTGTCAAATCTTCTAAAACTCCCATGAGTACGACTACTAAATTGGACAAGGATGAAAATGGTATAAGTGTGGATATCAAGAAATATCGTGGTATGATTGGTTCTCTGTTGTATCTGACTGCTAGTAGACCAGATATACTCTTTAGTGTGTGCCTTTGTGCTAGGTTTCAGGCTGCCCCTAAGGAATCTCATTTATCTGCAGTAAAAAGGATTTTCAAATATTTGAGTGGGACTTATGACTTAGGTTTATGGTATCCTAAGGGAACTTCCTTTGATCTGATTGGATATTCAGATTCTGACTATGCTGGTAGTCTAGTTGATAGGAAAAGCACCACAGGAACATGTCAATTTCTTGGTGAATCTCTAGTGTCTTGGTATTCTAAGAAACAGAATTCTGTTGCACTCTCAACTGCAGAAAGTGAATATATTGCTGCAGGCAGTTGTTGTGCACAAATGCTTTGGATGAAACAGACTTTGGGGGACTATAATCTGTTCTTTGATAGGATTCCTATTCGGTGTGATAACACCAGTGCTATCAACATTTCTAAAAATCCTATTCAACACTCTAGAACAAACATATTGATGTAAGGTATCATTTCATCCGTGAACATGTTCAAAGAGGAGATATCTCTTTAGAATTTGTTAATTCTGTAGATCAATTGGCCGACATCTTTACAAAACCCTTGGATGAGAAGACATTCAATAATATCAGAATAAGGTTAGGTCTCATTAGGGTTGATAGAAATAATTCTGTCTCTTTTGGAAAATTCCCAAGTGTTAGCAATTCCTTGTTGTGAAAGCATCGGTAGATGCTGATTTTTCTCTAAGCATCGGAAGATGCATTTCTACCGGTAGGTATCGGCAGGTGCAGTGTTTTCTATCCCATCGGAAGCTGTTCTGATCAATCTGCCGACACGTGTAACCCATCGGAAGATGTATTCCTCAATCTGCCGACACGTATATCTTCTTCGTCTGGCGATGAGTTATTTCTTTTAAATTCATTCTTCTTCGCCCAGACACTCTACTTTTCGCGCTCTTTCTCTAAACCCCTGCCCTACCAAATTTTCTCTGTCGAATCCTCTTCTAGCAATGGAATCTCAAGATCAATCATCTCGCGCCATTTCCAAACCGACCAAGAAGATGGCCAAAGTTTCTGATCGTCCTTCCCGAGAGATTCCTCGTGGAACGGAGTGGCCAACCTTCTACTTTCTTACTCAAGCTGCTGAGGTAAAGTACCACAATGACTATCGGTTCAAATCGTTAATTCCTAGTAAGGGTATTTCTTTTGAAGAGTTAGCCGGATTGGACTTTATTGAACCCTTGACTGATCTCGGGTTGATAGGTCTCTTTGAGACCGAATCATTCTTCTACCCGGAAGCGATTAGGATGTTTTATGCAAACCTTAGCTTTTCCACTGATTACCCCTCCATTAAGAGCTACGTCTACAACACTCACATTGAAATTACTCCTCAGTCCATAAATGCCCTTCTGGGAGCTCCTCATTTGGATAACTGCCCTTACAAGTATGTGACAGGGCCTGAGCTACCCTTCTTTGGAACGTCTGATGGACTACAATTTCTCAGGGAAATTACTGTGGACCCCAATTCTTCCCCTGATCCGTTAAAGGGCAAACATTTGACCCCTAGAGCCAGAGTTTTTCGTCATATGATTGATTTCAATATTGTTCCCAAGGGTGGACATTATGACGAAGTGAGCTCAATGGAACTATTTGTTCTGTATGCAATCTATCTCAAGACACCCTTCAACATTGGGTATATAGTTGTTCGAAGGATGATTCTTGCTGTCTCCTCCAGAGCTACATCTCTACCGTATAATCTGCTTCTCATGCGGTTATTTGCTCGTCTTGAGGTTGTTCTTCCAGAGGAGGAGGAGCCTGTGAGACTTCTGCCCTCCAATTTTTATTCCAACTCCACGCTCAGCAGGATGGGATTCAAAAGTATCATAAAAGGAAAACCTGCTGTGGATAAAGCCAAGAAAAAGGCTTCTTTGGCAGCACCTGTCAGGCGTGGTAAAAGGAAACTTATCCTGCCAGATGAATCAACTGCTGAATGAGGAGATGACACTGTAAGTCAATCTCAGGATTCAAGCCCCCCACCTTCTCCTTTAGTGCGTAGGCGTAGGATTGCTCCTTCCTCCATGGCACCCATTTCAGAGGCCACCTCTGCTCCCTCATCTGTGTCCCTACCTATTCCTGAACCTCCTCTTTCACCTCCACTTTCTCTCATCCTACCTTCTAAGCCTGTTTATCCTTCCATCTCTCCGGTGATGCGAGCCATTTCTTCCATACTCACCCATGGACCTTCAGCTCTACCATCTCCAGTTCCTCCACCTCCCTCTCCACCTACTCTTTCCTTACCACCTACAGCTCCTCCAGTTCCAATCCACCCATCTTCAGTTCCTCCATCTCCAAACCATGAACTTTCAGCTCCTACCTCTCCACTCCATGAACCTTCCGCTCCTCCATCTCTAATTCATGAACCTTCACCTCATCCATCTCCCGATCAGCAAGAGGTGCTCCCTCCATCACCTGTCCAACCTGCTCCAATCGCTCTGCCAGTCCAACCCCTTCTCTCCAATACTCCTGCAACTCCTGCAACTCCCATAACATATCACAGGAGATTTTCCTTAACAGAGGCTCAGTACAATGAGATGCAAGCCTCTATTACCAACCTTGGCATTGCCCTCGGAACAATCCAAAGTAAAATGGATCAGAATCATCAGACCATGGGCGTTGCTCTGGATACAGGTCTTGGCCTGCTGTCTACAAAGATTGATGGTGATAGACGAATGGTTGTCAGAGAACTTTAGAAACTCCAATTGTCCATTGCCGCGTTGACACCTGAATCTGAGCCTGAACCCGAACCATCATGTTCTGGTCTCAATGTTCCCGAGGCCTGCTTTGAAGATTTGCTTCTTCCCCTTTCCAGGCCTGCTGTTTTTGAAGATGTGCGTCTCATGTCCCTAGATATTCATGAGGCTGAGCTCAAGTTCACTCTTCCTACATTTTCCTCAGCTCCTGAATCTTCCTCTCCTCCAGCCTGTCCAATGGAAGCTTCTCCTCCACCATGTATGGATGTGTGCTCTGGTCCTTCTTTCGAGTCTCCTTCCTGCATGGACGTGGAGTTGTCCCGAGAGCCTTCTCCACCTCCCTCTCCACCTACTCTTTCCTTACCACCTACAGCTCCTCCAGTTCCAGTCCACCCATCTTCAGCTCCTCCATCTCCAATTCATGAACCTTCACCTCATCCATCTCCCGATCAGCAAGAGGTGCTCCCTCCATCACCTGTCCAACCTGCTCCAATCGCTCTGCCAGTCCAACCCCTTCTCTCCAATACTCCTGCAACTCCTGCAACTCCCATAACATATCACAGGAGATTTTCCTTAACAGAGGCTCAGTACAATGAGATGCAAGCCTCTATTACCAACCTTGGCATTGCCCTCGGAACAATCCAAAGTAAAATGGATCAGAATCATCAGACCATGGGCGTTGCTCTGGATACAGGTCTTGGCCTGCTGTCTACAAAGATTGATGGTGATAGGCGAATGGTTGTCAGAGAACTTGAGAAACTCCAATTGTCCATTGCCGCGTTGACACCTGAACCTGAGCCTGAACCCGAACCATCATGTTCTGGTCTCAATGTTCCCGAGGCCTGCTTTGAAGATTTGCTTCTTCCCCTTTCCAGGCCTGCTGTTTTTGAAGATGTGCGTCTCATGTCCCTAGATATTCATGAGGCTGAGCTCAAGTTCACTCTTCCTACATTTTCCTCAGCTCCTGAATCTTCCTCTCCTCCAGCCTGTCCAATGGAAGCTTCTCCTCCACCATGTATGGATGTGTGCTCTGGTCCTTCTTTCGAGTCTCCTTCCTGCATGGACGTGGAGTTGTCCCGAGAGCCTTATCCACCTCCTGCTCCTTGTTTGGCAATGGTGGTCTATCAATCACCTCTCCCTCGAGATCTTGCATTTCTTCAAGCTCTGGTGGATGCATCTTTCAATCCCCACCGTGACGTGCCCTCTTATGTTCAGAGAGCTTTTTGGATTCGTCATTTAGATCGCTTCAAATAGTGATTTTTTTTTTTTTTTTTTTTTTTTTTTTTTTTTTTTTTTTTTTTTTTTTTTTTTTTTTTTTTTTTTTTTTTTTTTTTTTTTTTTTTTTTTTTTTTTTTTTTTTTTTTTTTTTTTTTTTTTTTTTTTTTTTTTTTTTTTTTTTTTTTTTTTTTTTTTTTTTTTTTTTTTTTTTTTTTTTTTTTTTTTTTTTTTTTTTTTTTTTTTTTTTTTTTTTTTTTTTTTTTTTTTTTTTTTTTTTTTTTTTTTTTTTTTTTTTTTTTTTTTTTTTTTTTTTTTTTTTTTTTTTTTTTTTTTTTTTTTTTTTTTTTTTTTTTTTTTTTTTTTTTTTTTTTTTTTTTTTTTTTTTTTTTTTTTTTTTTTTTTTTTTTTTTTTTTTTTTTTTTTTTTTTTTTTTTTTTTTTTTTTTTTTTTTTTTTTTTTTTTTTTTTTTTTTTTTTTTTTTTTTTTTTTTTTTTTTTTTTTTTTTTTTTTTTTTTTTTTTTTTTTTTTTTTTTTTTTTTTTTTTTTTTTTTTTTTTTTTTTTTTTTTTTTTTTTTTTTTTTTTTTTTTTTTTTTTTTTTTTTTTTTTTTTTTTTTTTTTTTTTTTTTTTTTTTTTTTTTTTTTTTTTTTTTTTTTTTTTTTTTTTTTTTTTTTTTTTTTTTTTTTTTTTTTTTTTTTTTTTTTTTTTTTTTTTTTTTTTTTTTTTTTTTTTTTTTTTTTTTTTTTTTTTTTTTTTTTTTTTTTTTTTTTTTTTTTTTTTTTTTTTTTTTTTTTTTTTTTTTTTTTTTTTTTTTTTTTTTTTTTTTTTTTTTTTTTTTTTTTTTTTTTTTTTTTTTTTTTTTTTTTTTTTTTTTTTTTTTTTTTTTTTTTTTTTTTTTTTTTTTTTTTTTTTTTTTTTTTTTTTTTTTTTTTTTTTTTTTTTTTTTTTTTTTTTTTTTTTTTTTTTTTTTTTTTTTTTTTTTTTTTTTTTTTTTTTTTTTTTTTTTTTTTTTTTTTTTTTTTTTTTTTTTTTTTTTTTTTTTTTTTTTTTTTTTTTTTTTTTTTTTTTTTTTTTTTTTTTTTTTTTTTTTTTTTTTTTTTTTTTTTTTTTTTTTTTTTTTTTTTTTTTTTTTTTTTTTTTTTTTTTTTTTTTTTTTTTTTTTTTTTTTTTTTTTTTTTTTTTTTTTTTTTTTTTTTTTTTTTTTTTTTTTTTTTTTTTTTTTTTTTTTTTTTTTTTTTTTTTTTTTTTTTTTTTTTTTTTTTTTTTTTTTTTTTTTTTTTTTTTTTTTTTTTTTTTTTTTTTTTTTTTTTTTTTTTTTTTTTTTTTTTTTTTTTTTTTTTTTTTTTTTTTTTTTTTTTTTTTTTTTTTTTTTTTTTTTTTTTTTTTTTTTTTTTTTTTTTTTTTTTTTTTTTTTTTTTTTTTTTTTTTTTTTTTTTTTTTTTTTTTTTTTTTTTTTTTTTTTTTTTTTTTTTTTTTTTTTTTTTTTTTTTTTTTTTTTTTTTTTTTTTTTTTTTTTTTTTTTTTTTTTTTTTTTTTTTTTTTTTTTTTTTTTTTTTTTTTTTTTTTTTTTTTTTTTTTTTTTTTTTTTTTTTTTTTTTTTTTTTTTTTTTTTTTTTTTTTTTTTTTTTGAAGACATCTACCGATGACGTGGTCAGCGCTTATTTGTTTCATCTGCCGAAGCGTTTTTGAAGACATCTACCGATGACGTGGTCAGCGCTTATTTGTTTCATCTGCCGAAGCGTTTTTGAAGACATCTACCGATGACGTGGTCAGCGCTTATTTGTTTCATCTGCCGAAGCGTTTTTGAAGACATCTACCGATGACGTGGTCAGCGCTTATTTGTTTCATCTGCCGAAGCGTTTTTGAAGACATCTACCGATGACGTGGTCAGCGCTTATTTGTTTCATCTGCCGAAGCGTTTTTGAAGACATCTACCGATGACGTGGTCAGCGCTTATTTGTTTCATCTGCCGAAGCGTTTTTGAAGACATCTACCGATGACGTGGTCAGCGCTTATTTGTTTCATCTGCCGAAGCGTTTTTGAAGACATCTACCGATGACGTGGTCAGCGCTTATTTGTTTCATCTGCCGAAGCGTTTTTGAAGACATCTACCGATGACGTGGTCAGCGCTTATTTGTTTCATCTGCCGAAGCGTTTTTGAAGACATCTACCGATGACGTGGTCAGCGCTTATTTGTTTCATCTGCCGAAGCGTTTTTGAAGACATCTACCGATGACGTGGTCAGCGCTTATTTGTTTCATCTGCCGAAGCGTTTTTGAAGACATCTACCGATGACGTGGTCAGCGCTTATTTGTTTCATCTGCCGAAGCGTTTTTGAAGACATCTACCGATGACGTGGTCAGCGCTTATTTGTTTCATCTGCCGAAGCGTTTTTGAAGACATCTACCGATGACGTGGTCAGCGCTTATTTGTTTCATCTGCCGAAGCGTTTTTGAAGACATCTACCGATGACGTGGTCAGCGCTTATTTGTTTCATCTGCCGAAGCGTTTTTGAAGACATCTACCGATGACGTGGTCAGCGCTTATTTGTTTCATCTGCCGAAGCGTTTTTGAAGACATCTACCGATGACGTGGTCAGCGCTTATTTGTTTCATCTGCCGAAGCGTTTTTGAAGACATCTACCGATGACGTGGTCAGCGCTTATTTGTTTCATCTGCCGAAGCGTTTTTGAAGACATCTACCGATGACGTGGTCAGCGCTTATTTGTTTCATCTGCCGAAGCGTTTTTGAAGACATCTACCGATGACGTGGTCAGCGCTTATTTGTTTCATCTGCCGAAGCGTTTTTGAAGACATCTACCGATGACGTGGTCAGCGCTTATTTGTTTCATCTGCCGAAGCGTTTTTGAAGACATCTACCGATGACGTGGTCAGCGCTTATTTGTTTCATCTGCCGAAGCGTTTTTGAAGACATCTACCGATGACGTGGTCAGCGCTTATTTGTTTCATCTGCCGAAGCGTTTTTGAAGACATCTACCGATGACGTGGTCAGCGCTTATTTGTTTCATCTGCCGAAGCGTTTTTGAAGACATCTACCGATGACGTGGTCAGCGCTTATTTGTTTCATCTGCCGAAGCGTTTTTGAAGACATCTACCGATGACGTGGTCAGCGCTTATTTGTTTCATCTGCCGAAGCGTTTTTGAAGACATCTACCGATGACGTGGTCAGCGCTTATTTGTTTCATCTGCCGAAGCGTTTTTGAAGACATCTACCGATGACGTGGTCAGCGCTTATTTGTTTCATCTGCCGAAGCGTTTTTGAAGACATCTACCGATGACGTGGTCAGCGCTTATTTGTTTCATCTGCCGAAGCGTTTTTGAAGACATCTACCGATGACGTGGTCAGCGCTTATTTGTTTCATCTGCCGAAGCGTTTTTGAAGACATCTACCGATGACGTGGTCAGCGCTTATTTGTTTCATCTGCCGAAGCGTTTTTGAAGACATCTACCGATGACGTGGTCAGCGCTTATTTGTTTCATCTGCCGAAGCGTTTTTGAAGACATCTACCGATGACGTGGTCAGCGCTTATTTGTTTCATCTGCCGAAGCGTTTTTGAAGACATCTACCGATGACGTGGTCAGCGCTTATTTGTTTCATCTGCCGAAGCGTTTTTGAAGACATCTACCGATGACGTGGTCAGCGCTTATTTGTTTCATCTGCCGAAGCGTTTTTGAAGACATCTACCGATGACGTGGTGTTGAATCTCTCTTACTCTCTCTTTATTTTTTATATTACCTTATTTGCTATTAAACTAATTAAGAGAATAACACTAATTGATTATTAGATTAATTTTTTAAAAGTCTAATTCACCCCCCTCTTAGACAATTCCGAACCTTCAGACACCCCCGCCACAACGATCGCGCCGCCATTGGCCGCTCAGGTTGATAGTAGCTGGGAGATGATACAGAATATGCAACATATGTATAAGATGCAACAGATGTATCAGGTGTTGCAGCAGCTGGATTAAATGTATCAGATGCAGCAGCAGATGGAGCATCAGAGGATGGAGTTCCTCATAAGCAGGGTCGAGGAGCTCGCCGTGAGCTATAAAAAGGTGATTGATTCACAGAACTATCTCAGTGAGTCCCTTACAGAGCTCACTGAGAGCATGGAGGATTTGATGCTAACCAGAGACGACGATGTCCCACCGGAGTAGTATAGTTTAGATTTTATATTTCATTTTATGTACTTTACTTTTCGTATGTAAATTTGATGTATTTTAATTTTATGTCTTGATGTTTATTATCTGTACTGGAATCTAGCTGCTAGATATATATTTGTGATTTTAATTTGCAGGAACTGTTTAAAGATAGCTATGGAAGAGTCATAAAAAAAAAAAAAAAAAAAAAAAAAAAAAAAAAAAAAAAAAAAAAAAAAAAAAAAAAAAAAAAAAAAAAAAAAAAAAAAAAAAAAAAAAAAAAAAAAAAAAAAAAAAAAAAAAAAAAAAAAAAAAAAAAAAAAAAAAAAAAAAAAAAAAAAAAAAAAAAAAAAAAAAAAAAAAAAAAAAAAAAAAAAAAAAAAAAAAAAAAAAAAAAAAAAAAAAAAAAAAAAAAAAAAAAAAAAAAAAAAAAAAAAAAAAAAAAAAAAAAAAAAAAAAAAAAAAAAAAAAAAAAAAAAAAAAAAAAAAAAAAAAAAAAAAAAAAAAAAAAAAAAAAAAAAAAAAAAAAAAAAAAAAAAAAAAAAAAAAAAAAAAAAAAAAAAAAAAAAAAAAAAAAAAAAAAAAAAAAAAAAAAAAAAAAAAAAAAAAAAAAAAAAAAAAAAAAAAAAAAAAAAAAAAAAAAAAAAAAAAAAAAAAAAAAAAAAAAAAAAAAAAAAAAAAAAAAAAAAAAAAAAAAAAAAAAAAAAAAAAAAAAAAAAAAAAAAAAAAAAAAAAAAAAAAAAAAAAAAAAAAAAAAAAAAAAAAAAAAAAAAAAAAAAAAAAAAAAAAAAAAAAAAAAAAAAAAAAAAAAAAAAAAAAAAAAAAAAAAAAAAAAAAAAAAAAAAAAAAAAAAAAAAAAAAAAAAAAAAAAAAAAAAAAAAAAAAAAAAAAAAAAAAAAAAAAAAAAAAAAAAAAAAAAAAAAAAAAAAAAAAAAAAAAAAAAAAAAAAAAAAAAAAAAAAAAAAAAAAAAAAAAAAAAAAAAAAAAAAAAAAAAAAAAAAAAAAAAAAAAAAAAAAAAAAAAAAAAAAAAAAAAAAAAAAAAAAAAAAAAAAAAAAAAAAAAAAAAAAAAAAAAAAAAAAAAAAAAAAAAAAAAAAAAAAAAAAAAAAAAAAAAAAAAAAAAAAAAAAAAAAAAAAAAAAAAAAAAAAAAAAAAAAAAAAAAAAAAAAAAAAAAAAAAAAAAAAAAAAAAAAAAAAAAAAAAAAAAAAAAAAAAAAAAAAAAAAAAAAAAAAAAAAAAAAAAAAAAAAAAAAAAAAAAAAAAAAAAAAAAAAAAAAAAAAAAAAAAAAAAAAAAAAAAAAAAAAAAAAAAAAAAAAAAAAAAAAAAAAAAAAAAAAAAAAAAAAAAAAAAAAAAAAAAAAAAAAAAAAAAAAAAAAAAAAAAAAAAAAAAAAAAAAAAAAAAAAAAAAAAAAAAAAAAAAAAAAAAAAAAAAAAAAAAAAAAAAAAAAAAAAAAAAAAAAAAAAAAAAAAAAAAAAAAAAAAAAAAAAAAAAAAAAAAAAAAAAAAAAAAAAAAAAAAAAAAAAATGAAATAAATATTACACTGACTAATTATGTTTGAAAATAAAAAGACATATGAAATCGATTAGGAAGGTGTTCGTTGACTGGGGATCGAGTGAGCTTCAATCCATTTTTGGTAGGAAAAAGATTAACCGTAACAAGATATACGACATACTGGATTCACATTTTTCTGATAATCAATCTGAATTAGCAAAATGGGAATCCAGCATGTCGTGTATTTCGTTACGGTTAATATTTTTCCTACCAAAAATGGATTGAAGCTCACTCGATCGCAGCCAACGAACATCTTTCTATTCGATTTCATCTTTCTTTTCATTTTCAAACATAAATTACAACAGTCAATAATTTCTTCATCGGCCGTGCGTCGCAGATTTTTGCACATAATGAAAACTATATTAAAAAATAATGACAGTGTGTTTATGAGCGAAATGTGTTGAACTATACCTGCGTCCCGTCAAATGTGTTGAAACCTATAAACATGTCTTGCGAAGAACCGCCTAAAGTGGATCCCCGTTGAGGACAAGTGCGACTGTTATGCCCCTACTGTCGACATATACACCACATGACATCTTTGAGTTCTTCTTACTAATTGTCGAACTTGATGGCTCATCGACATCTCGCACTCTTGTCTTCTTCGGCCTACCAGGTTGGAGTTATCTTCTGGGCGGGATGAGTTCCTTCAGATTTGGTATTTATGGCCAAATTTGGTGACCGCTCACGGGTTGAATAAAGTGTGAGTACATCTGCAGGTAAGTTGCTCGGTGATAGTATTGATGCACGTAATTTTTTGGTGCTACTCTCAAGAAATGCATGCATAGTGTAATGACCCCCGATCCGATCGGGGTCGGCGGGCCTCACTCCAAACATTTAAAACGTGGACTATTTTTTTTTTTTTTTTTTTTTTTTTTTTTTTTTTTTTTTTTTTTTTTTTTTTTTTTTTTTTTTTTTTTTTTTTTTTTTTTTTTTTTTTTTTTTTTTTTTTTTTTTTTTTTTTTTTTTTTTTTTTTTTTTTTTTTTTTTTTTTTTTTTTTTTTTTTTTTTTTTTTTTTTTTTTTTTTTTTTTTTTTTTTTTTTTTTTTTTTTTTTTTTTTTTTTTTTTTTTTTTTTTTTTTTTTTTTTTTTTTTTTTTTTTTTTTTTTTTTTTTTTTTTTTTTTTTTTTTTTTTTTTTTTTTTTTTTTTTTTTTTTTTTTTTTTTTTTTTTTTTTTTTTTTTTTTTTTTTTTTTTTTTTTTTTTTTTTTTTTTTTTTTTTTTTTTTTTTTTTTTTTTTTTTTTTTTTTTTTTTTTTTTTTTTTTTTTTTTTTTTTTTTTTTTTTTTTTTTTTTTTTTTTTTTTTTTTTTTTTTTTTTTTTTTTTTTTTTTTTTTTTTTTTTTTTTTTTTTTTTTTTTTTTTTTTTTTTTTTTTTTTTTTTTTTTTTTTTTTTTTTTTTTTTTTTTTTTTTTTTTTTTTTTTTTTTTTTTTTTTTTTTTTTTTTTTTTTTTTTTTTTTTTTTTTTTTTTTTTTTTTTTTTTTTTTTTTTTTTTTTTTTTTTTTTTTTTTTTTTTTTTTTTTTTTTTTTTTTTTTTTTTTTTTTTTTTTTTTTTTTTTTTTTTTTTTTTTTTTTTTTTTTTTTTTTTTTTTTTTTTTTTTTTTTTTTTTTTTTTTTTTTTTTTTTTTTTTTTTTTTTTTTTTTTTTTTTTTTTTTTTTTTTTTTTTTTTTTTTTTTTTTTTTTTTTTTTTTTTTTTTTTTTTTTTTTTTTTTTTTTTTTTTTTTTTTTTTTTTTTTTTTTTTTTTTTTTTTTTTTTTTTTTTTTTTTTTTTTTTTTTTTTTTTTTTTTTTTTTTTTTTTTTTTTTTTTTTTTTTTTTTTTTTTTTTTTTTTTTTTTTTTTTTTTTTTTTTTTTTTTTTTTTTTTTTTTTTTTTTTTTTTTTTTTTTTTTTTTTTTTTTTTTTTTTTGACTGGAAGACATATAAAGGCATGATAAATCGGAAGACATATTTAAAACTGGATAACAATTAAAATCGGACTACAGAAATAAATGACAGAAGAAAACAGGAAGACAAAAGTGGACAACGAAAACAGAAGGCAGAACGGTCAATAGAAACAGAACTAACTTAAGCAAGGTTTTCGGTCGACAAGACACAACACTTGAAGAGCTATGACCCACAACAAAATCGGTCGAAGTGACCTCGGTAATGAAATCGGTCGAAGTGACCTCGGTGATGAAATCGATCGTAGTGACCTCGGTGATTAAATCGATCGAAGTGACCTCAATGATGCAATCGGTCGACAGAATTGGACAACAGGTTTGGACGACAAGTTTTGGACGACAGAACTGGTCAACAGGTTTGGACGACAGGTTCGGACGATAACTTTGGACGATTAACACTTAGCCTTAGTCGACAGACTAAGTCTCTGGAATTAATTTCTACACCATTCGGTCGACAAATTCGACTGAATGGAACAGAGAGACTAAACACTCCCTCAACATCTGAAGTACCCCAAGCAAAAGAAACCCGATTTGTAACACTCGAGAATTAGATAAAAGGATAAGATGGTTATTTAATTTATAGTTGTTTTGATTAATTTAAAAGCAAACAAATTTAGGTTCGGGTCCCAGTGAAATTAAGCCGGGAGTTATAATTTAAAAAAAAAAAAAAAAAAAAAAAAAAAAAAAAAAAAAAAAAAAAAAAAAAAAAAAAAAAAAAAAAAAAAAAAAAAAAAAAAAAAAAAAAAAAAAAAAAAAAAAAAAAAAAAAAAAAAAAAAAAAAAAAAAAAAAAAAAAAAAAAAAAAAAAAAAAAAAAAAAAAAAAAAAAAAAAAAAAAAAAAAAAAAAAAAAAAAAAAAAAAAAAAAAAAAAAAAAAAAAAAAAAAAAAAAAAAAAAAAAAAAAAAAAAAAAAAAAAAAAAAAAAAAAAAAAAAAAAAAAAAAAAAAAAAAAAAAAAAAAAAAAAAAAAAAAAAAAAAAAAAAAAAAAAAAAAAAAAAAAAAAAAAAAAAAAAAAAAAAAAAAAAAAAAAAAAAAAAAAAAAAAAAAAAAAAAAAAAAAAAAAAAAAAAAAAAAAAAAAAAAAAAAAAAAAAAAAAAAAAAAAAAAAAAAAAAAAAAAAAAAAAAAAAAAAAAAAAAAAAAAAAAAAAAAAAAAAAAAAAAAAAAAAAAAAAAAAAAAAAAAAAAAAAAAAAAAAAAAAAAAAAAAAAAAAAAAAAAAAAAAAAAAAAAAAAAAAAAAAAAAAAAAAAAAAAAAAAAAAAAAAAAAAAAAAAAAAAAAAAAAAAAAAAAAAAAAAAAAAAAAAAAAAAAAAAAAAAAAAAAAAAAAAAAAAAAAAAAAAAAAAAAAAAAAAAAAAAAAAAAAAAAAAAAAAAAAAAAAAAAAAAAAAAAAAAAAAAAAAAAAAAAAAAAAAAAAAAAAAAAAAAAAAAAAAAAAAAAAAAAAAAAAAAAAAAAAAAAAAAAAAAAAAAAAAAAAAAAAAAAAAAAAAAAAAAAAAAAAAAAAAAAAAAAAAAAAAAAAAAAAAAAAAAAAAAAAAAAAAAAAAAAAAAAAAAAAAAAAAAAAAAAAAAAAAAAAAAAAAAAAAAAAAAAAAAAAAAAAAAAAAAAAAAAAAAAAAAAAAAAAAAAAAAAAAAAAAAAAAAAAAAAAAAAAAAAAAAAAAAAAAAAAAAAAAAAAAAAAAAAAAAAAAAAAAAAAAAAAAAAAAAAAAAAAAAAAAAAAAAAAAAAAAAAAAAAAAAAAAAAAAAAAAAAAAAAAAAAAAAAAAAAAAAAAAAAAAAAAAAAAAAAAAAAAAAAAAAAAAAAAAAAAAAAAAAAAAAAAAAAAAAAAAAAAAAAAAAAAAAAAAAAAAAAAAAAAAAAAAAAAAAAAAAAAAAAAAAAAAAAAAAAAAAAAAAAAAAAAAAAAAAAAAAAAAAAAAAAAAAAAAAAAAAAAAAAAAAAAAAAAAAAAAAAAACCACCCTGTAAGGCTCGGTTTTCACCCTGTTTCGGTTCTGTTCGCAGCCGAGGGTGATGAGCAAGTTTGAGCTCCGATCACCGGCCGATTGTGGGTGTTCTCGGCATGGGTTTGCCGACCCTTGGACCAGCAATGGTCGCCGAGCTGTGAGGAGCTCAATTTGAGCGAAAAACAGTGAACTCCAAATTTGGGCATTTCGGTTTTGTGTGTGTAGCCTAGGGATTTTGGTTAGATTATGCTAATTGAAGGTGTGGGTGGTCGATTGGTGAGGAATTTGATGAAAATTGATGGAAAACCGAGAGTGGTGAAATTCTCGGATTAGGCCAGATTCGGGTTTTCTGATTTTGACCCAGCTACGGCCATTCGTTTTGAATTTCCTTTTTAGCAGGTTAAACTAGGATATTAGAGGAGTACCTAGTCGTTAGAATTGTTCGATTCCGATAACCGACGCAAAAGTTACACGCATTCGAAGTTTCGGGTCGGTTTTTACCAAACCCAAACTAGTGGCCCGTTTAGTTAGGTTTTAGTTGGGTTAGGCTAGAAATAGTAGTTTGAGAGTAACTTGGTGAATGTAACCTTGATTTTATGAAGTTTGAATATTTGTCGTAGGTCGAGCCGTAGGTGGACAGGTAACCGAGTATCCTCAGCGAGCTAGGACGCCAGGTAAGTAGTGGAGTGCTTGTTTGTTGCCTTCGGGCCTACACCATAGAACGGTAGGGATTGTTTGTTTGTTTGCTGTGTTTTAATTTGTGTCATTGATGATTCTTATTTTAGAGTCATTTTATGCTAACTTTATATAAGAAAACTTAGATGAATTGAGTGATTGCAATAATAAATTGATATGGATTTACACAATCTATGCATGCTGCAGCATTAGAGCTTTGATTGAATTTAATATATTTAATGCTGATTTTCTATTAAAAGCATGATTTTCTCTTTAATTTGAATTTTATATTTTCATATTTGAATGCAAGGATTATACGGGAAATCAAGTTTAAAAGTTGGATTTGTTAGAGAAAATTATGGTTGCCAAAAATTTGAGGATTTATTTTGATTATAAATTGATGCAGAATATAAGAAGAGAGAGAAGAAATTACTACGATCAAGGAAAATCAACACTATGAAGATTTTGTGGAAAAGAGGAGATGACACATGGTATGTAGAAAAGAAACAAACTCCAAGGAGAGAATCCATTCTGGAAGCTAAACTAAAAGGAAACAATAACATAAAAATCATAGTGGGATAGAAAGAGTTATGGCATGCAGCAAAAAAAGGGGATACTATAAAAACAGGGGATTCTGGCAAAAAGGGGGGACGACTTGCTGAGAAGAATTCCTGGAACAGAGGGCGGAGACCAGACCTACGACTGCTTTCTTTGGATTTTTCTTCTTCTTCTCTGATCTTTACTGCATTATTTTTCTATGAACAATTTTTTTTTTTTTTTTTTTTTTTTTTTTTTTTTTTTTTTTTTTTTTTTTTTTTTTTTTTTTTTTTTTTTTTTTTTTTTTTTTTTTTTTTTTTTTTTTTTTTTTTTTTTTTTTTTTTTTTTTTTTTTTTTTTTTTTTTTTTTTTTTTTTTTTTTTTTTTTTTTTTTTTTTTTTTTTTTTTTTTTTTTTTTTTTTTTTTTTTTTTTTTTTTTTTTTTTTTTTTTTTTTTTTTTTTTTTTTTTTTTTTTTTTTTTTTTTTTTTTTTTTTTTTTTTTTTTTTTTTTTTTTTTTTTTTTTTTTTTTTTTTTTTTTTTTTTTTTTTTTTTTTTTTTTTTTTTTTTTTTTTTTTTTTTTTTTTTTTTTTTTTTTTTTTTTTTTTTTTTTTTTTTTTTTTTTTTTTTTTTTTTTTTTTTTTTTTTTTTTTTTTTTTTTTTTTTTTTTTTTTTTTTTTTTTTTTTTTTTTTTTTTTTTTTTTTTTTTTTTTTTTTTTTTTTTTTTTTTTTTTTTTTTTTTTTTTTTTTTTTTTTTTTTTTTTTTTTTTTTTTTTTTTTTTTTTTTTTTTTTTTTTTTTTTTTTTTTTTTTTTTTTTTTTTTTTTTTTTTTTTTTTTTTTTTTTTTTTTTTTTTTTTTTTTTTTTTTTTTTTTTTTTTTTTTTTTTTTTTTTTTTTTTTTTTTTTTTTTTTTTTTTTTTTTTTTTTTTTTTTTTTTTTTTTTTTTTTTTTTTTTTTTTTTTTTTTTTTTTTTTTTTTTTTTTTTTTTTTTTTTTTTTTTTTTTTTTTTTTTTTTTTTTTTTTTTTTTTTTTTTTTTTTTTTTTTTTTTTTTTTTTTTTTTTTTTTTTTTTTTTTTTTTTTTTTTTTTTTTTTTTTTTTTTTTTTTTTTTTTTTTTTTTTTTTTTTTTTTTTTTTTTTTTTTTTTTTTTTTTTTTTTTTTTTTTTTTTTTTTTTTTTTTTTTTTTTTTTTTTTTTTTTTTTTTTTTTTTTTTTTTTTTTTTTTTTTTTTTTTTTTTTTTTTTTTTTTTTTTTTTTTTTTTTTTTTTTTTTTTTTTTTTTTTTTTTTTTTTTTTTTTTTTTTTTTTTTTTTTTTTTTTTTTTTTTTTTTTTTTTTTTTTTTTTTTTTTTTTTTTTTTTTTTTTTTTTTTTTTTTTTTTTTTTTTTTTTTTTTTTTTTTTTTTTTTTTTTTTTTTTTTTTTTTTTTTTTTTTTTTTTTTTTTTTTTTTTTTTTTTTTTTTTTTTTTTTTTTTTTTTTTTTTTTTTTTTTTTTTTTTTTTTTTTTTTTTTTTTTTTTTTTTTTTTTTTTTTTTTTTTTTTTTTTTTTTTTTTTTTTTTTTTTTTTTTTTTTTTTTTTTTTTTTTTTTTTTTTTTTTTTTTTTTTTTTTTTTTTTTTTTTTTTTTTTTTTTTTTTTTTTTTTTTTTTTTTTTTTTTTTTTTTTTTTTTTTTTTTTTTTTTTTTTTTTTTTTTTTTTTTTTTTTTTTTTTTTTTTTTTTTTTTTTTTTTTTTTTTTTTTTTTTTTTTTTTTTTTTTTTTTTTTTTTTTTTTTTTTTTTTTTTTTTTTTTTTTTTTTTTTTTTTTTTTTTTTTTTTTTTTGAGCGATTGATTCAATTAACAATATCCTCGTGGGATCGATACTTTACTTACTCTATTACTTCGTTAGCGATACGTGCACTTGCGTGTAAAGGTGTAAAATCACTAACAGTCATGCATCATGTGTCATGCATCATCATTTTCTAACTACGAAACCACGTGTTTTGCATGCTTGAGTGGTGAAAATGAATTGAAAGATAAGAAAATTGATATGCAACTTGGTCTCGAGCAGAATAGCCTCGTCGGGCACGTGGCTCGCTGAGCACCCCGTGGGGGATTTTACTTGAGATGCTATGCTACTGTACGTAATATGTCGTGAGTATGAATGCCTCAATATGTTCGTGCTTGAAGGCACAATGAGGGATTCTACGTCGATTGGGGGAGATTTGTTGCGTCCATGATGTGTTTAGGGCGTGTGCCTCCAGTTTTGCTCCGCGGATCAAGGTGTGGCCGTCCAGGATTGTGTTGGGGCGTGTGTCTACTTAATTCACATGAAAGTGGAAGATAAATGCAACCAGAATGAAAAGAACACAACTGAGAGTTAGAAACCGCATGTGCTAGGATTGGGTTGCATTGTGTGTTTGTTGCATTCATTATTCCCTACTTACTAAGCATTAGGCTTACTTTTGTGTTCTATGGTGTAGGTGACGAGATATATGCAGGTGAGCTAAATGAGGGAGCCAGGATTAGGCGGCAGTTGGTGACACACGGCGCATGCCGGTGCGGGCAATTGTCGGGGCGCCTCGACTATGGTCTTCGGGGAATGTGGGGCTTTGTATTTTAGTAGATTATTGTCGATGTCTGTTTGTGAAAATGATGGGAATGCGTAACTCTTTTTGGTTGATGTTTTTAACAGTTATGGTATAGCTATTTCTATCTGTTGTATATAGTCATAGTTAAGGGTGATGTGTCGCCTTATACTGTGGACTTTCTTCACTTAGAGATCTTAGTATTATAGTTTCCCTCTTTACTGCTATTTGGAGAATTCGTATGTTGGATAGTTGAGTAAGAGTATTCTGGATCTGGTTGGAGATTGATTCATTTGCAGGTACCTAGCATTTTGGAGGCCCCATTTTCAGGCGTTACTTTGTCGAAATTTTCGGGGATGACGCCGTGGTGCTTAACGGTTAGGATTAAGAGAAATTAGTGAGTCTAGGCAGCTAGGTATGACATAAGAGACTTAGCTTTAAATTTCGCTGTGTCAGATTTGTATAGTTTGGGGTTTACGAAAATTATTTTAAATTATGTTTTAACGTGGAATTGGTTAGCAAAGTAGCGCACTGAGTCAGGGTGGGTTCGGGGGCGTTACACGATTAAAACATAATTTTAGACATTTTAGAAAACATGACAAATGTTCAAAAATCTAACTACATGAGTAACTCTAAAACCTGAAACAATCCATAAACAACGTAAAGGAAAATCTCAAACGATTCCAAAACAGAATACAACTGTCAGAACAGAGGTTTTAAAATTTCAACACCAAAACCTATACATTACTAAAAATTCCAACAGAATCCCAACAGAGACTATACAAACATGATCTTCATTTTTAAAGAAAAACTTCACCCTCGGGTCAGAAATATGTCTGGCTACCGTAACCACCCCCGAAAGCTCGTGTCACCAACCACCTATTCGTCGGCCTGAGGCACAAAGTCTTAATCTGGAGAATCCATATCTACAACAGGGAGTTCAACTAGAGTCTAGAGCTCAGTAAGAACATACAATGCAGTTATGCATATGCTATGCATGAACTTTTGAAATACATGTACATACATAACTTTACGTTCAAGTGGACAGAAGGTATAAGTGGGGCTTATAAAGGAACTGGCGTAACAGAGGTGCACTATCAGGCACATAACAGAGGTGCACTTTCAGGCACATTACAGAGATACATTACAGGAATACAGAACAGGATGCCAGTCTTCGTCTCACACTTAACCGTACATTACATTATAGGTTTTATCTTTCTTAACGTCAAACCTCGTGCATAAAACATTTACATGACTTTTCAGGAAAAACGTGTATGCATGAACTTATATGATGCTTCAACATAACATAAATTGGCAACAGAATAACAAAGCAGGACATATAACATAACACATTCAACTTAGAACGTAATTTACGACCTAGCTACCCGACCACAACTCAGACAAACAAAAACCTAGTATCTCCGTGCTGTAGAGCCTTAAGGGCCAAACCTACGCGTATGAACTTACCTGTTGTCCGAGAGTTTCAGCTTTGTTCGTGTTGCCACGGCGAGTCACGAACCTATAATATGCACGTTAAAAAATATAAACCAAGTTGCAAAAATGCTAACTAATAACTTAGTAAGATATGCTCCAAACTCCATTCAAACCTTTAGAAAACAAACTAACGTGTTTTTCGTACAAAAATAACGAGTTTTCTCCAAAATATCTTAACCCTAAAACTTCAATAAAACTCAAGGATAACTAGTCCAAAATCGCTAACTAGATTAGAGGGTTACCTTAGATGGAGAAATCGGAAGAAACTGAGGAGATCAGAGGAGCTTCGATAATCGTTCGTCGTCTAGAAGAGAAATGGCAGAGAGGAGTGGATAGAAACAAAGAAGAGAGAAAATGAGAAGTGTTTCATGTAGGAGAGAAGAGAAGAGAGGAAGAACATGGCTTCTTCAACAAGTTGAACACTTGGCATCCATCCATTGGCTTCCTCCCACCAACCTTAATTGGCTTCCTAATTTGCCCCTCATTGGTTTCCAACTAAATTGTTATTTAGTTCGTCGACTCGGTCTCACGAATTTCTCTCATTCAATTAAACACATCGACAATTTCCCCTAAAACACTCATGGTATTAATATCAAATTAATCCCGCTTAATGATTTGGGGAATAATTACATGGCCAAAATGCCGGGTGTTACACATAGAATGGAATGGACACATGAGATTCCAATAAGTTCTCACCTGTTACAGTTGCGTACACACGTATTCATTTTTACAACATATTGTTTGTTGTCGTTGCTCACCTCAAATTGTGCAGATCTCGCAAACGCAGCACTCCAATTTCGAGCTGCACTTTCTAGCTTCTCAAGCTTTTTACTTGTCTAAGGACACAGGAGGTCTGTTGATTGGGCCAACTTCTCAACTTTTTTCATAATGCGAGTCATCAAGCACTTTCGGATCATCTCGAACATGGTCAGGATCGATTTAAATCTCCTGTCTACAATAGAACTCTCTTGGGGGGGGGGGGGGGGGGGGGGGGGGGGGGGGGGGGGGGGGGGGGGGGGGGGGGGGGGGGGGGGGGGGGGGGGGGGGGGGGGGGGGGGGGGGGGGGGGGGGGGGGGGGGGGGGGGGGGGGGGGGGGGGGGGGGGGGGGGGGGGGGGGGGGGGGGGGGGGGGGGGGGGGGGGGGGGGGGGGGGGGGGGGGGGGGGGGGGGGGGGGGGGGGGGGGGGGGGGGGGGGGGGGGGGGGGGGGGGGGGGGGGGGGGGGGGGGGGGGGGGGGGGGGGGGGGGGGGGGGGGGGGGGGGGGGGGGGGGGGGGGGGGGGGGGGGGGGGGGGGGGGGGGGGGGGGGGGGGGGGGGGGGGGGGGGGGGGGGGGGGGGGGGGGGGGGGGGGGGGGGGGGGGGGGGGGGGGGGGGGGGGGGGGGGGGGGGGGGGGGGGGGGGGGGGGGGGGGGGGGGGGGGGGGGGGGGGGGGGGGGGGGGGGGGGGGGGGGGGGGGGGGGGGGGGGGGGGGGGGGGGGGGGGGGGGGGGGGGGGGGGGGGGGGGGGGGGGGGGGGGGGGGGGGGGGGGGGGGGGGGGGGGGGGGGGGGGGGGGGGGGGGGGGGGGGGGGGGGGGGGGGGGGGGGGGGGGGGGGGGGGGGGGGGGGGGGGGGGGGGGGGGGGGGGGGGGGGGGGGGGGGGGGGGGGGGGGGGGGGGGGGGGGGGGGGGGGGGGGGGGGGGGGGGGGGGGGGGGGGGGGGGGGGGGGGGGGGGGGGGGGGGGGGGGGGGGGGGGGGGGGGGGGGGGGGGGGGGGGGGGGGGGGGGGGGGGGGGGGGGGGGGGGGGGGGGGGGGGGGGGGGGGGGGGGGGGGGGGGGGGGGGGGGGGGGGGGGGGGGGGGGGGGGGGGGGGGGGGGGGGGGGGGGGGGGGGGGGGGGGGGGGGGGGGGGGGGGGGGGGGGGGGGGGGGGGGGGGGGGGGGGGGGGGGGGGGGGGGGGGGGGGGGGGGGGGGGGGGGGGGGGGGGGGGGGGGGGGGGGGGGGGGGGGGGGGGGGGGGGGGGGGGGGGGGGGGGGGGGGGGGGGGGGGGGGGGGGGGGGGGGGGGGGGGGGGGGGGGGGGGGGGGGGGGGGGGGGGGGGGGGGGGGGGGGGGGGGGGGGGGGGGGGGGGGGGGGGGGGGGGGGGGGGGGGGGGGGGGGGGGGGGGGGGGGGGGGGGGGGGGGGGGGGGGGGGGGGGGGGGGGGGGGGGGGGGGGGGGGGGGGGGGGGGGGGGGGGGGGGGGGGGGGGGGGGGGGGGGGGGGGGGGGGGGGGGGGGGGGGGGGGGGGGGGGGGGGGGGGGGGGGGGGGGGGGGGGGGGGGGGGGGGGGGGGGGGGGGGGGGGGGGGGGGGGGGGGGGGGGGGGGGGGGGGGGGGGGGGGGGGGGGGGGGGGGGGGGGGGGGGGGGGGGGGGGGGGGGGGGGGGGGGGGGGGGGGGGGGGGGGGGGGGGGGGGGGGGGGGGGGGGGGGGGGGGGGGGGGGGGGGGGGGGGGGGGGGGGGGGGGGGGGGGGGGGGGGGGGGGGGGGGGGGGGGGGGGGGGGGGGGGGGGGGGGGGGGGGGGGGGGGGGGGGGGGGGGGGGGGGGGGGGGGGGGGGGGGGGGGGGGGGGGGGGGGGGGGGGGGGGGGGGGGGGGGGGGGGGGGGGGGGGGGGGGGGGGGGGGGGGGGGGGGGGGGGGGGGGGGGGGGGGGGGGGGGGGGGGGGGGGGGGGGGGGGGGGGGGGGGGGGGGGGGGGGGGGGGGGGGGGGGGGGGGGGGGGGGGGGGGGGGGGGGGGGGGGGGGGGGTTCAAATATTTTGCAAAAACCTGTCCATGTGTCTATGCACTCTTTTTCAACGTTGGCAACAGCAACAAGATATATTTCATTATTTTCATCAATACCGACGGTTATGAGTAATTGGCTGGGACACGAGCTCTTCAAATGACAACCATCCAAACAGATAATAGGGTGACCGTAGTGCAGTAAACCTGCCTTGTAAGCAATCATGCACATAAACATTTTTTGTCATACCAATAAATCACACCCCACCTCGTAAGTATGTATTAGTAATATGCTACCCAGATTTGATCTACATATTTCTGTTGTATACGACCAGACTACCTTGTACTGTTCGTCGTCCTTGCCTTCGTTAAGTGTTCGAGCTACAGTTCTTGCTCTTATGGCAAGACTGGGTGTAATGTTGTCAGTCAAATTCTTCTTCACTGTCTCGATAATGGAAGAGATTTCTCACGTAGGTTGACTTTGGAACCTATCTAGATAATGATTTGTCATCCATTTTTCTCTAGTGTGTCGATTCTAAATTTTTCTCAAACAGCTATGAGAATCGATCAAACTCTTTATTTGAAACGTATGCTCGTCTTGCATCTTAGAAGCATACAGTCGCCACTCACACACGTCTTCACACTCAGCCGTAAGTCGTCGATTTTCACTTATGGTGAATTTGATCTCATAACCATTTTTCAAAGAATATTTGACTATTTCCGCTCTAATTTCCTTTAAATAATTATATTTTTTCACCCAAAAAAATATCATTGAGATTTCTTCTCTTACCGGTATGCTTTCCACCTCATCATCCCCCGAACCCACCTATGTTCGAAGCTCATCGTCTAGAGTTCTGGAGGTTGAATGCACATCTATTTCTTCATTTCCATCTAAGTGATAGAATGCTTGAAGATCACCATATGCAGGCGTGTCGTATGAATACCAATTCACATCGGCATAACAAGTTGTTGTCTCATCTAAATCAACCGATCGACTTGAATCTGAATCCATGGTCGTCGTTAATACAGAGAAAATTAACCAGAGCAAGAAAATGTTTGCGAGGTTTTAGAGTTTTAGGAATGTGTGGAGTGAGAGTGGAGGGCTGATCTCCTTAAATAATCAAGGAGATCGGCTCCCCGTTCTGAGAGAATGGCCCCCCGCATCAACGCACCCGTAATCAATAATTGATCACGGGCGAGAGAACGAGAGGCGTGTCCATAATCACGGTCCCCCGTTTTAAAATTGCTCTATAACACGAGGGGCCGAGCTAAAATGAACGGCCCCTTGTGTTTTTTTCACGTGCAACGCACGTGCGCGGGGGTTCTACACCCCGCTTCGACCCCTGAATAGAAGGGGGGGCCATTCTTTTTAGATCAGTCCCCTGTTCTACACGTGCAACCCACATGCACAGGGGTTCTACACCCTCGCGTCGACCCTCGGACAAAACAGGGGACCGCGCTTAGAGAATGATTGCTCGTTCTCTTTGTAAAATGCAGAACTGGAGGCTATCGGTCGTCCGCCGTGATTTAGATTATTAGGTTTTTATAGTTTGAGGTTTGTTTAGTTAGGGTTAATACTTTAAGAGTTTTTTTTTTAAAAAATCGATACTTTGAGATTCAAAATTGTTTTTACCCCTTAGTTTATAAATAACCTAAACTCAGAGGATAAATCACACTTCTTCGTTATAAAAAGGGAAAAGTTCAATTTAGACCCCAACGTATAGGGTCAGTGACCATTTGGTACCTAACGTTTTTTTTGTACTCAATCAAACCCTATCGTATAAAACGTTTGCAATTCAAACCCTCCCGTCAATTTTTCAGTTAAATTTGACAGATTCTTTCAAATTCCTAAATTACCCTCATCTCTCTCTCTCTGTAATACCCAGCGTGTACGGATTTCGGATATAATATATTATATTGTTATTTTATTATATAATAATGGCATTTTTGGTAAATATGTCAAATCAAGTCCGTTTCACAAAAAGAACGCGTCATTACGATCTTAACGATTAATAGGAATTTTAAGGAAAATATGGAAATTTTCGGAGATTAAAGCTTATGTTCGAGTAAGACATTCTCGTAATGTAAAAGACGTTCTCGTAAAATAGCAACGAGGTCCAAATTGCGAACAGACAGTTTTGTTAAATCCAAATAGTTAGGAGGGACTTATTGGCGGAATAGGGAAAGTGGAGAAGTCGAATCGTGGACGATTATCACGAAGCGAAGGACGAAACAATAGAATTAAGTGTTAGGGCAATTTAGTAATTTACCAAATCAATTTTATAAAAATAACCAAATTCTTTCTTTCCTCATTCTTTCTTCTTCTTTCTCCCTGGAGGCTCACGCGAACAGAGAGCTTCTCCTTCACTGGCCGCCGGCGATTCTCAACAATCTGACCTCCGTTCTCTTCCGTTTCTCCTCCGTTCTTCGTTATTTCTCCTCCAATCGACGTTCTAGGTATGAACCTACAATCTTAGAGCTCTTATTTCGATGATTTCGGAGTTTTAAACAATTAGGTTCGTTAAGGTTTCGATTTAAAACGCGATTTAGGGTCCAAAATTATAGTTTACTGTGAGTAAGCATATATTGAACGTATTGGACGAATTTAGATGATTATTGGACGAAGTTATAGCAATTTGTGAAAATGTTAAAAATTTGGGATTTTCGGGTTTTAGAGAAAAGCTCGTAATTGTAGTTTCGAGGCATCAATCGTAAATTGTTCATTAATATGCTCCGTATAGTTAAGTTGGACGTTTTAAGAAATTCGTTAGTTAAGGTTTTGTTAATTAGGACGTTTAGAAGCTTAAATTGTTTTAACATCGACCGTTATGTTTTACCTCAGACAAACAACGCTCGTGGACGGAGCTTGAACTGCTTTGGACACGAGGTAATCTCGTGATTCTTCTCTGGCCGATTGGCCTACACCGTACGTCGAATGTCGTTTCGAGGAGTTTGGTGACGCACTAGTTTATAATGTTTTGGTTGGGTAGTTAGGTTTAATTGTTTTATAGATTTTGTTTTACATCTTGATGGTATGTAGCTGAGTGTTTAAATTCTGTTATGAACTGTTCATGCATCACGTGTTTTAAATAAAAGCATGAAAATGAATTTCTGCACAATGTTTTAAAGATAATGCAAAGAATAGAATGGGTCGTAAGGCATACGTTAAAATGGGCCGAAAGGCATACAGGCCGAAAGGCATACAGTTTTTTTTTTTTTTTTTTTTTTTTTTTTTTTTTTTTTTTTTTTTTTTTTTTTTTTTTTTTTTTTTTTTTTTTTTTTTTTTTTTTTTTTTTTTTTTTTTTTTTTTTTTTTTTTTTTTTTTTTTTTTTTTTTTTTTTTTTTTTTTTTTTTTTTTTTTTTTTTTTTTTTTTTTTTTTTTTTTTTTTTTTTTTTTTTTTTTTTTTTTTTTTTTTTTTTTTTTTTTTTTTTTTTTTTTTTTTTTTTTTTTTTTTTTTTTTTTTTTTTTTTTTTTTTTTTTTTTTTTTTTTTTTTTTTTTTTTTTTTTTTTTTTTTTTTTTTTTTTTTTTTTTTTTTTTTTTTTTTTTTTTTTTTTTTTTTTTTTTTTTTTTTTTTTTTTTTTTTTTTTTTTTTTTTTTTTTTTTTTTTTTTTTTTTTTTTTTTTTTTTTTTTTTTTTTTTTTTTTTTTTTTTTTTTTTTTTTTTTTTTTTTTTTTTTTTTTTTTTTTTTTTTTTTTTTTTTTTTTTTTTTTTTTTTTTTTTTTTTTTTTTTTTTTTTTTTTTTTTTTTTTTTTTTTTTTTTTTTTTTTTTTTTTTTTTTTTTTTTTTTTTTTTTTTTTTTTTTTTTTTTTTTTTTTTTTTTTTTTTTTTTTTTTTTTTTTTTTTTTTTTTTTTTTTTTTTTTTTTTTTTTTTTTTTTTTTTTTTTTTTTTTTTTTTTTTTTTTTTTTTTTTTTTTTTTTTTTTTTTTTTTTTTTTTTTTTTTTTTTTTTTTTTTTTTTTTTTTTTTTTTTTTTTTTTTTTTTTTTTTTTTTTTTTTTTTTTTTTTTTTTTTTTTTTTTTTTTTTTTTTTTTTTTTTTTTTTTTTTTTTTTGAATGTTCATGCATCACGTGTTTTAAATAAAAGCATGAAAATGAATTTTGCACAATGTTTTAAAGATAATGCAAAGAATAGATGGGCCGTAAGGCATACAGTTAAATGGGCCGAAAGGCATACAGGCCGAAAGGCATACAGTTTTTTACATTGTATGCAATGAGGCCTCGGCACACTGTACGTGTTGTAAGCGTGTACCCCCCTCTTCTAGTTGGAAGAGTAGTCCAACCGCAATGTGCTCTCTCCGGTTAGGAGGTTGAGATCTCGGTGACACCCACAGAGTAAAGTAAAGAAAATGCTGCATGATTTCTGAACTCACACGCATAGCATATAGTTGTATTTATGAGAGCTTGCTGAGATTTTTATCTCATAGTGTATTGTATGGTGTAGGTGACTTTGTGGATACAGGTGAGGACGAGATTCCTCCTCCAGAGTCCTTGAGTCCAGTTGACGAGGATGGCTGCGGTGGTGTGCTGGCGCAGTCGAGGCTTACCTGACCCGTGGGGACTGTATGTACAGATTTTGAGGGTTTGGGGACTTTTGGGCTAATGTTTTGTATAGAAATACTTTAGGTCGTTGGATTCTGGATAGTTGATAGGTATTTATGTATAGTTGATGTTTTGGAAACTTTTTATATGGTTTAAAGTCGTTTCAGAATGTTTGGAACTGGTCTGCGTGGTGATTTGAAACAAGAGGAATGTTGAGGTTTTAAACGTATCCATGCAGTTCGTTTTCATAAAAATGTTCTTCGTTTTAAAATGTGTTTCGAGTTGTTTATTTGGGTGAACGGGAGTGTGAAAAGAATGAGCAAATGAGAGTATTTGTGTCGTGATGTTATTATATGGTTTAGGGTGTAAGAGAAGTTGTGTTGTGTAATTGGCGTAGGAGAAATCGAATGAATGAGTGATGAAATGGAAACAGGGCAAAAGGGGCAGAAGGGTGGCGAGTAGTCGCCAACTCTGGCGATTGAATCGCCTCCCTCTGGAAAAATCCAGAGGAGTGGCATTACTCGCCACAGCCACACAAGGCGTGCACAGGCGTTGCTCGCCTGTTGCAATCGCCTCTCTTTGTTTTTTTTTTTTTTTTTTTTTTTTTTTTTTTTTTTTTTTTTTTTTTTTTTTTTTTTTTTTTTTTTTTTTTTTTTTTTTTTTTTTTTTTTTTTTTTTTTTTTTTTTTTTTTTTTTTTTTTTTTTTTTTTTTTTTTTTTTTTTTTTTTTTTTTTTTTTTTTTTTTTTTTTTTTTTTTTTTTTTTTTTTTTTTTTTTTTTTTTTTTTTTTTTTTTTTTTTTTTTTTTTTTTTTTTTTTTTTTTTTTTTTTTTTTTTTTTTTTTTTTTTTTTTTTTTTTTTTTTTTTTTTTTTTTTTTTTTTTTTTTTTTTTTTTTTTTTTTTTTTTTTTTTTTTTTTTTTTTTTTTTTTTTTTTTTTTTTTTTTTTTTTTTTTTTTTTTTTTTTTTTTTTTTTTTTTTTTTTTTTTTTTTTTTTTTTTTTTTTTTTTTTTTTTTTTTTTTTTTTTTTTTTTTTTTTTTTTTTTTTTTTTTTTTTTTTTTTTTTTTTTTTTTTTTTTTTTTTTTTTTTTTTTTTTTTTTTTTTTTTTTTTTTTTTTTTTTTTTTTTTTTTTTTTTTTTTTTTTTTTTTTTTTTTTTTTTTTTTTTTTTTTTTTTTTTTTTTTTTTTTTTTTTTTTTTTTTTTTTTTTTTTTTTTTTTTTTTTTTTTTTTTTTTTTTTTTTTTTTTTTTTTTTTTTTTTTTTTTTTTTTTTTTTTTTTTTTTTTTTTTTTTTTTTTTTTTTTTTTTTTTTTTTTTTTTTTTTTTTTTTTTTTTTTTTTTTTTTTTTTTTTTTTTTTTTTTTTTTTTTTTTTTTTTTTTTTTTTTTTTTTTTTTTTTTTTTTTTTTTTTTTTTTTTTTTTTTTTTTTTTTTTTTTTTTTTTTTTTTTTTTTTTTTTTTTTTTTTTTTTTTTTTTTTTTTTTTTTTTTTTTTTTTTTTTTTTTTTTTTTTTTTTTTTTTTTTTTTTTTTTTTTTTTTTTTTTTTTTTTTTTTTTTTTTTTTTTTTTTTTTTTTTTTTTTTTTTTTTTTTTTTTTTTTTTTTTTTTTTTTTTTTTTTTTTTTTTTTTTTTTTTTTTTTTTTTTTTTTTTTTTTTTTTTTTTTTTTTTTTTTTTTTTTTTTTTTTTTTTTTTTTTTTTTTTTTTTTTTTTTTTTTTTTTTTTTTTTTTTTTTTTTTTTTTTTTTTTTTTTTTTTTTTTTTTTTTTTTTTTTTTTTTTTTTTTTTTTTTTTTTTTTTTTTTTTTTTTTTTTTTTTTTTTTTTTTTTTTTTTTTTTTTTTTTTTTTTTTTTTTTTTTTTTTTTTTTTTTTTTTTTTTTTTTTTTTTTTTTTTTTTTTTTTTTTTTTTTTTTTTTTTTTTTTTTTTTTTTTTTTTTTTTTTTTTTTTTTTTTTTTTTTTTTTTTTTTTTTTTTTTTTTTTTTTTTTTTTTTTTTTTTTTTTTTTTTTTTTTTTTTTTTTTTTTTTTTTTTTTTTTTTTTTTTTTTTTTTTTTTTTTTTTTTTTTTTTTTTTTTTTTTTTTTTTTTTTTTTTTTTTTTTTTTTTTTTTTTTTTTTTTTTTTTTTTTTTTTTTTTTTTTTTTTTTTTTTTTTTTTTTTTTTTTTTTTTTTTTTTTTTTTTTTTTTTTTTTTTTTTTTTTTTTTTTTTTTTTTTTTTTTTTTTTTTTTTTTTTTTTTTTTTTTTTTTTTTTTTTTTTTTTTTTTTTTTTTTTTTTTTTTTTTTTTTTTTTTTTTTTTTTTTTTTTTTTTTTTTTTTTTTTTTTTTTTTTTTTTTTTTTTTTTTTTTTTTTTTTTTTTTTTTTTTTTTTTTTTTTTTTTTTTTTTT